>JANEYF010002359.1:0-21038 GCA_029963845.1 Rhamnusium bicolor | reverse complement strand
TTAATGAGACTGTATTAGAATATGTGAATTAATTTTAAAAATCCGCAAGTTGAAAGTGGCCAGTACGCTTTAAAAACTTGATTATACATCTAAAATGCATTTTTTATAATCATCATTCACCAGTTTCAATATGGACTATAAACTCTAAAATGGAAATATCTGAAAAATGTTAAAAACTCATTTAGGGACTTCATGTGGGGAGTCCTCAGGTGCTCTGAAATTTAATACATCTCATCCGCGGCAAGCAGTGCTTCCGGCTCTGGCTGCAAAACTCCTGAAGATATTTGCTCCCAAACTGAACAATGGTTTGTACAGAAATTTACTTTTCTCCCACAGAACCGGCAACCTTCATTACCCGCCACCAATGTATTTTTCCATTATTTGAAGAGGTTTTGGAGTTCTGGGGATTAGACTCAAACCAGTGTAGAGCCGTGCTGTTGGAGCACGTACAGTGTCCATGAGGGACACTCAGGTGAGATGCCAGACTGCACGCTTGTTTTGTTGATCCCTTTGTTTGTGATTGCTTACACGCGGGACAAATATTGTATCATTGGATTGTCTGGAATCGTTTGTCAGAGATGAGTTGGAAAATTTAATATCAGTTGTAAATTTTATTAGGGAGGAGATACAATGTGTCGGCATGAGCAACTGTATTAAAAAAAGCATATACATAGGTCAACATATTATAGAACAGGTTTTTCCACGTACAGTGTTTTTTACAAAAGTGGAAACATCTCAATAACTTTATTTTTCCGTATTTAAAAATTGTTCTTTGTTTTAGCTGCTGGATTTTAAAATTATATCGGATGGATATTTTCAAAAGATTGGTTTACTAAGATAAAACAACTGATGTGGCCAGCACATAACTTTCTTATACCAGTATATTTCCTGATCTAAAAAAATCATTTCTTCACTTACCTTAATTAAATTTTAATAGCGTACCTTGAAATGTTTCATTAAAATTTTTAAATAATTAATTATCTGCGTCGTTCGATTGTTTCAATAATAATTCATGAAATATATTTTAATAATTTATTCTTATTGACATTGACATTTTTTTGTAACCAAATTTGACATTTCAAATGTCAAACTGCTAAATCTATCATAACCCCATTTTATGAGGTCAAATGTGTACAAAATTTCGGTTTACATCAGCTTTATTTAATCACTTGGAAAATATATTTTATAGGCTTGATATATACAGGGTGTCCCAACCAAAAGTAGGCATCCTGAATAACTTTGGAGATAAAATTTTTTTCAAATATTCGTGAAACACGTCCACCTTGTTTCCAAGGGGGACATATTTTAATGTAATAAGCTTGTATTCCGATCATCATCCCTCTACCCTACACCCCGACCCTCACAAATTCAAATGGCAAAGGCGATTGAGTGATACCCTTTTTTTTGTAAGGTCTTTCAATTCTCTACATAGCTGTGTGTTTTTTAAACTTTTATCGATTCGTTCCTGAGAAGTACTTGTTTTATTATTTTAGGTTCGGAAAATAAAATTAAAAGAAGCAGTTTAAAATGATCAAAGGCGGTGTTCAAAATGGTTCCAACCGACTTCCATACAATATTATAATTTATCTTGAAATTATGTACGAACATTTCTGAACACATCTGGAGTAAATAAACGGCATTCTCGAACAATTCTTCACGTAACTCTTCCAGAGATGCGGGTTTTGTTGCAAATATCTTCAATTTCAAATGTCCCCACAGAAAGAAATCCAAGGGAGTTAAATCGGGTGACCTAGTGGGCCACTCTACAGGTCCTCTTCCAATCCATCACCTAGTAAACCAATTATCCAAAAATTGACGGACTGCTATAGCAAAATGTGGGGTGCCCCATCCTGTTGAAAAATCAGTTCATGTCTCTCTAAAAGATTATTGTCTTTTTCGAGGATTTGGGGAATCATTGGGTCGATGTTATTTTTCTAACAGATCCAGGTACCTTTCACCACTTAAATTGTCAAGAATAAAAAAAGGCCCGACAATGTGATCCCCTAAGGTGCCAGCCCAAATATTTAGCTTCTGAGGCTTTGGGTATGTGTTTCCATGACAAATGTGGATTGGCTTCACTCCAATACCTACAATTGTGCCTGTTTACCTCCCATTTAACTGAAATGTCGATTCATCAGAAAATCACGTATTGTACAGTAGATTGGCATTACCGTTTAATTGTTCATTAAAAATCTCACATGGACCTCAAGCCGACTATCGGAATCATCTTCGTTTAATTCGTGTACCAATTTAAATTGATATGGATGAAATTTGTGGGCCTTTACAATTCGATGAACACTGCTTCGTGATACACCGGAAGCCTCAGCTACTTTCCTGATCGATTGAATATTATCCATCTGAAAATGACCCAGAACTGCCACTTCGACTCAACAACGTTTTCCATTCCTAATCTGTCGCTGAGGTTCATGCTTTTTGTTTCCTACAGAACCTGTTTCATTAAATTTTGTCAATAATTGTAAAACATACTGAGAACCAACCCTTCTATCTGGGTGATTTCTATTGAATATGCGTTCTGTAGCTCTAGTAGCGTAATTATCGTTTTTAAAATAAATGCTGACAATTTCTATTCTCTCTCCGAAGGGTGTAAACCTTTTTGAGAACTCAGTCTGTAAAATGTATCTCGATTTAAAATTAGTTGTGAACAAATTAATGTTCAAGGACTATCAAATACTTATGAGTCTTTTTATTATTCTAAATCTAAACGGATATGGAAAAAGTGTTTTTGTCGAAAAATCTCGTGTTGATTTGAGAGCACTAAAAGATGTAGTTTTTTTATAAATTCCAATACCCAGTGCTGTGTATTTTAGATTTTTTTAAACGATTTTGATTGTGTGTAATCATCAAAAATAAAATTAATTTCCTTAAGAACGAATCGATAAAAGATAAAAAAAATACACAGTTATGTAGGGATTGAAGACCTTTCAAAAGACGTATCACTCGACCCCCTGCCAATTGAATTTTTGAGGGGGTGGCCGGAGGGTAGAGGGATGATGATAGGTATACAAGTATTACATTAAAATATGTCCCCCTTAGAAAACAAGGTCGACGTGGTCGAAAATCCAGAAAATTTTTGTTCATAGCCCATCTTCTCGCAGAAAGTTAGTGCTTGTGGTGTGCTATTTAATAAGAGAAGAATTAATTGCCAATTTTTTTTCATGGGACTTTAACCGGACAGAGATATCTTGAAGAGATTCTAATTCCTTTCATTAATCAGGTTGATGCCGATAATGGGGTTGCTTATTCCGAATTTTCCTAAATACCGTTCATATTAATGATACTAACCAGAAATTGGGTGAACATAAAACAGTCTTTTGAGGTAAACAAAATAAGATATAGTGCCACTCAGAAAAAATGGTTCTGCCGTTATAACCTTCAAATTGTCGTCAGTCAGTAATTCTGCATTTCTTCCTTCTTTTTATGCGCATAATTGAGCGCCGAACACTATTACATCAAGAGGTCTTGCAAAAAGTTTCCGCGACTCGAAATTCTCAGAAGACTCAGGAATTTTCATACTCTACTAAATTGTCTAAGGTCATATCTCGTCTCATTTACAAGGTATCTGTAATGAAATTATCAAGGAACCAAATTTTCAATTGGTTATTGATTTTTTCTTGAATTCGGCATGATATCGTTGGAATATGTCTGTGATTAGAGGTCTTCAATATAATCGAGATATTATGAAAATAACTGTTTTCAGCATCATTTTGACAACATGGTGACGTCAGTGGGGGCAACTCTATGATTGCAAAATTATTAGGTACATGCAAGTTTACCATTTAAATCTAATTTATTCCATTAGGGTACAAACTATCTACCTATCACTTGGACTATAAAAATATATAATTATAAACTATTTTATTAAACTAATATAAAATATGCCGTATTTATGCCGCATTATATGATTTAGCTTCTATTTCTTTAATAAGTTTACACAACTATTATTGAGTAAAGATTTTCACTCGCAGGAAAATCTTTTCCCTGTTTATGCAAGAGAAAATTATGATAAATTTTATCTAATGTTTAGAAATATGTCTGAATTAAAGTGAAATAATAACTGTGTAAGCTAAGCTTACCATTAATTCCAGTTGACAACGCAAATTTGCAAATACTTTATGAGAATATAATTGAAACATGTGCGTTGGCGCTGGATACAATTTCAAGACAATACGGCCGTGAGAATAATTAAAAGTTTGCATGAAAATTTATGAGAAGTGGCCTAGCGTGGAAGGATTAGCAAAGTGAACCATTATACCCAACATTAAAAAATTATCGAAAGTTTAAACTTTGATATATCATAGTTAACGATAAATCCTATAAAAATAGCCCACTTTGCACTTTCTAAGGTAAATATACCACCAATTAACTTTAGTATATAGTTAACGATAAATTATATATAGCACTTATAAAGATAAAAAATTGTCCACTTTGCTCTCTCTCTTGGGTAAATAGACTACCATTTAACTACAATAAGGGTACAAATCCAAGTGCGGCTTACACCTATACAATTGTCAAAAAAAATCTAATATGTCACATTTAATTATCCGATTACTAAAATATGGAGCATTGAAGACACGTTGAGCCATTTGATGACTCGACGATATTGATAGTTCAGAGAATAAAAAAAGGGGTAAAAACGAAAAATCGAGTTTATTATATGGACCTATTTGTCCATTTATCATCATTTTCTTCATAGGATTTATCAAAAATTTGCTTATCTTCATAAGAATAATCATCTTGATTATCTTCAGTTTTCGATATGCTCAACTTATCCCTACATCATCAATACTTTCATTTACTAGCTCTTCGTCTCAGCATTCATTAGAGGTATATTCACCACACTTAATAAAAGAGATTTGATAAAAAGTATGATTCTATATTCAAAATAATGACATACCTCTGAATATTCACAGAACATGTCCATTCACAGAAGATTTACACCGAACATCTAAAACTGAAACTAATACATTCTAAGTCTAATTTTCCCGTCTCAGGATTAATCAATTTTGGTGATTATGCTACTGGATTTGTGCTTGAGGCTTTTTTGTCTGACAATATACAAATCGATAAATTAATAATTAAATGCTATGTAACCACAAATAATTGAAGCACTAAAGGTCAAGAGGATTAGATACTGACCTCTATGGAAAATTTATTTTTTTAATTGTACAATAAATTTTCAAGAAATTAATAATACCAAATTATGAATATTAATTAGAAAACTCGGTTAAAAAAAGGTAACAAATCAATCGAAACACATTATTTGCTAAAAATATATACGAAAGACTTTGTCTTGGGTCAGTAAGTGACCCCACTTGGTCATCAGAAGGTTAATAAAAATAACGCCAATCAAGTTAGCGTTATCAGGAAATGATTAAGATTAAACAACAGAATCACAACCAACAATTAATAAAATCTGGTTATTTGGGGGTGGTCTCATGTTACTTTATATTATTTCCACTTTTCTTTCGGTTCTAACAAGATAATTCGGCATATTGACAGTATATTGACTGCGTTCGTGAAGATCTGGCAGAAATAAGAAAGTGTACAGATCTTGTAAAGAATTTAGTAGTCGTTTACTTTTTTGGGGGAAAACATCAGTCAGGAAACTTACCTAGAGGGGTGTCTAGGATTCGAAAAAATTTTACAGTCAAACTTAGTTTCTTTCAATACTTGTACCGAGTTCCATAAAAAAACTTGACTCATTTCAGGAAAATTAAGAAAAAAAACTATTTTGAAAAAATACACACTGCATCTCCGAAACGAAGCAGTTAAGGACAAAACATTTTAGATTTTAGTCTCAAAATAGTTTCAGAACTCATTTGCCGAATTACCTCAATTTACTTATGGTTTACCCTGTAAAAGATATTTTTTGAAAAAAAAAAAGTGGAATCTGATGGAACTATCGTCGTAAGCATACTTAAATGTAAATTGTTCTGTGATGAATTAACAATAATAATAATATTAATAATAATCTAAGGGAATCTACGAAACGACGTGTCCATTCAATAGTGACACTCCAGCAATTGCACACTTCGAGGCTCTGTGCCACAGACATCTTGAAGAGCCAGAACAAGTGTGCCCGGCAATCAGTACGGAGGAAGTCCAACAAGCACTTGTTGGTACCAAGAACTTCGCTGCCCCGGGCCCAGACGGCATTAACAACTGGTGGTGGAAGAAATTTTCTTCCACTCATCGCCGTCTGGCGCGAGTTTTCAACTAAAACAGAGTAGTTAGAATTTAAAATAACATTATTGAATCAGTCGTACTGAATATAATGTGCATATTATCTTTTTTATAATCCAAGTTTCAGCGTCCTGGCAAATAGCCGGAAAAATAATTGTTTAAAAAGATATATGTTATACTTACCTGTGATAAGTTTTTGTGAAAGTTAGAGAATAATAATTAGTAAACATTTTTAGCTTTATTATATTTCATTTCACTCCATATTTTATACTTTTATTGAGAAGAGGATCCCTAATTTATTTTAAAATAAAGTTATTAACTGAGATATCATCTAAGCGTATGTTTTGATTAGTATACGTAAATTAAACTATTTACCTTAAGGAAGTTCAGCCAAACGTTATACAATAAACAATGCGTTTTGAAAAGTACAATTACTTATCTAACTTTGATTAAAGTGTATAGTGAGGTCTGATAAACCAGCGTGAGACTAAGACATATTTGAGAATTCGCAACGGTTAAAGATTATGACTGATAAGAGTGGAAATTCTAGAAAAAGATGCGCCGATTATGTCTCGAGTGATTACTAAGTCTTGCAGCGAAATAACAAGTTTTAAAATGTTCAACTTTTTGGGACTTCTTCTAAATTTTCGAACTACCCCACATTGGTATGATGTATAAAATTTTAGCTACTAAGGTTGTCCATAAGGCACTGTTTATAGAATTAATTTTTTTTTAGTTTGTGAGTAATGAGCCTGGGGAGTTTTACACAAAACACCCAATATATGTAAAAGTTTGGGTAAGCAACGCCCTTGCCGCCCTATTTTAAACACCATTAATAGAGCATATCCATAGAAAAGAGTGTTCCTTTACTAGAATTTTTCTAAAAATAATAGTTGTGCTAGATTTAGAAAACATGAAAATAAATTTCTTTTCAAAATACTTAAGAAATTGGTAAATATTTTTCTGTCTGTATAGATCGTGTAAATTTCTTCATATTTTTCACCAGTGACCAATTTCAATAAATTCTCTATTTATCAAGATAACTGTAGGGATATCAATTCCCTTTTAACATCCACCATGGTGAGAAATTCGTTCAGAAATACGAGATTGTTTGAATTATTCCCTCAGTTTTATGCTTTGTTAAACAAGTTTTAAGTGACATAGGCTCAAATATACCAGCTGAGAGGAGAATTTTACTCCAGGCACTTAATACAAATCATAATCCAAAATCATAACAAAACGTTTTCAGGAACGTATATAAATATTTAAATGTTTAATTGTGTTTCTTCCATGAATTAGAAGTTTATATAAATTGTGGGGGAGATATTCTCTATTTGTAATGTATTTTATTTGATCACAATGTTAGTCTAGGTGAATCACAGGAGAAATTTGGTTTTTATGTAGAAAATTCTTCGCCAATATATAAACAGTTCAAAAATATTCATCTGCTTAAAATCGACCTTCCTTTTATACCAAATATTGTCATCTGATATTCAATTTTCTTGTTATTTTATTGAATGAAACACAAGGTAATAAATTATTTATTGAATTTTAAATTATTTTATTTCTGGTAACGGTATACTTTTATTTAAAGAAATTAGATAAGCAGCGAACCGTCAGAAATGTTATAAGAGAAAAAATGTTCTAAAAAAAACTGAAAGAATATTCGATTAAAATATTAAAATAATAATCACAGCGAATAATTCAGTCAACAGGAATAAGACAAGGCCTTTACATTACAAAATGTATGGTAGAGACCATTTTAAAATATGTTGTTTAAGTCTGGACCCTGATGAAGAATACAAGTTTTCGAACTCGCAAGCCCTCAGGTCGTCGTTTTGAATAAAAGGCACAAAAAATTAGTTTTTCAAAAATAACGGCAACTGTTGATCCAACGAGTTATCTTTGAGTTTACAATATTATTATAGTTACACATGTAATGAATAGTCAAAAAGAATTAAAAAAAAAAAATAACAAAATGGAGTTTGACGATTTTTTGGAAAGTGTTTATCTTTCCGCCGCTGTAACTCATTACATATGAGACAAAAAGAATGTTTTAAATATATGAAAGAAATTTGCTTTTTAATGTTTCAAAAATATTTTATTGGAAACTCTACACGTGTTTCGGCTTTTTAGGCCTTTGTCAAGAGTACAGGGAATACTGAACAGTAAAATTTGTGTTCATTGATTATATATAACCACATCGGTACCAACTATAAAATTATTGAAAATATGTTTTTAAAAGTTGAATATTACTTTATTTTTAAAAATCTAAATTATTTTATTTAATATATGGTGGCCGGTAAAAATTTGTTGTTCATTCGTTACATTTTTCTTATTCTTAACAGCCTTACTTATTTTCTAATTGTTCTAATAGATCAAGTCTCTTTCCTTTCTTTTCCGAATGGAGTAATTTGACATTGTTTACATCTATAAAATGATTGTTTTTCTATACAATGTGTTGACATGCCCGTACTATATACATTGTTTACAATAGATTTCCTGTGTTCCTCGAATCGCTTTTTTACATTACGTCCAGTTTGTCCAATGTATATAGCATCACAGTCACTACATTGTAACTCATATACTCCTGTTTTTTGTAGCTTTTCAGTTTTGTCTTTATTATTAATTAACATTTTACCTGAAATTATTTTTATTTACTGAAATTGTTCTACATCCCAGTTTATTCAGTTTATTACTAACTCTGTTGCTGATCTTAAGAGCCTATTAATACATTTATATCTCTTATTGCATTCCTGAGAAGAAGCGGCATAAAACTCTTTACGTAAATTTTTTCTTTTGTTTGTTTTTATTAGTTTATCAATTAGGTTTTCTCGAACGAAACTAATTTTGCGTTACTAGGAACTGTGAGATTTTTACTTTTTCTATAAATTGAAAAGAATTTTTTTATAGAAAAAGTAAAAAATTCACAGTTCCTAGTAACAAAATTAGCTTCGTTCGACGTAAAAGTCTTTTTACATCAATCCCGTTGCAGACAATATTTAAAATAATAGACAAACTTATAAATAGCTCCAATATTGACAATGACATCAAAAAAGCCAAATTTATTGATTAAGAAATTGTATTAACCAAAATTATTTTAAATTTAACGGGAAATTTATAAATTATTAGACGGATTACCAATGGGTTCACCCATATCTCCCTTACTAGCTGAAATTTTTATGTCCGATTTTGAAAATGTACTCTTTAATACAAAAAATGTTTTAGTTGAAAATATATTTTTCTGGACCCGTTACGTAGATGATGTGTTTTGCATTTGGAAAGGTACGGAAAGGCGGTTAAATAAATTCTTAGGTTTTCTAAATTCACTTAATCGAGAAGATTCAACGCAATTAGAAATTGAAAATGACGAGGTTTAAATTTTTAGACATTAATATAAAAAATATTAATAATAGCTTAGAGTTTGACATTTATCGTAAACCTACTTTTACAGATACAATAATTCATTGTAAATCTAAACAATCATTGCAAATAAAAATGGCACCATTCCACAGCTACATACACCGTCTATTAACATTTCCATTAAGCGAAGAAAATTTTAAAAAAGAAGTTAACGTAATCAAAGAAATTGCGAGAAACAATGGCTATAAAGAAAACCTAATTGATAAACTAATAAAAAACAAACAAAAGAAAAATTTAGTAAAGAGTTTTATGCCGCTTCTTCAGGAATGCAATAAGAGATATAAATGTATTAATTATAGGCCTAAGATCAGCAACAGAGTTAGTAATAAACTGAATAAACTGGGACGTAGAACAATTTCAGTAAATAAAAATAATTTAGGTAAAATGTTAATTAATAATAAAGACAAAACTGAAAAGCTACAAAAAACAGGAGTATATGAGTAAAAATGTAAGTGACTGTGATGCTATATACATTGGACAAACTGGACGAAATGTAAAAAAGCGATTCGAGGAACACAGGAAATCATTGTAAACAATGTATATAGTACGGGCATGTCAATACATTGTATAGGAAACAGTCATTTTATAGATGTAAATAATGTCAAATTACTCCATTCGGAAAAGAAAGGAAAGAGACTTGATCTATTAGAACAATTAGAAATAAGTAAGGCTGTTAAGAATAAGAAAAATGTAACGAATGAACAACAAATTTTTACCGGCCACCATATATTAAATAAAATAATTTAGATTTTAAAAAATAAAGTAATATTCAACTTTAAAAACATATTTTACAATAATTTTATAGTAGGTACCAGATGTGGTTATATATAAGCAATGAACACAAATTTTACTGTTCAGTATTCCCTGTACTCTTGACAAAGGCCTAAAAGCCGAAACACGTGTAGAGTTTCCAATAAAATATTTTGGAAACATTAAAAAGCAAATTTCTTTCATATATTTAAAATATTTAATGATGTTTCACAAGGAGCCAACCGCAGAATCAGTTCAGTGTATAAAAAGAATGTATACACAAAAAATATAAAGAATTGTTTTTGTCGTTGGATTAACCGTTGAGGGAGTTATATAACGGTCCGTTTTTTAAAACTAAATAATTAGGACCACATTTTTTATAAATTAGATTCAATGGCTCGTTATAAATTAACTTCCAAATCCGAATAAAATAATTTCACTAAACTCTATTGTACCAACAATTGGTGCGACACTACTGTGCAAAATTTTGTTTACTAAGAAGCGTCATCGCGTGCGCGCGCCGAATACACGATTTCGGTGAGTGTTTTAGTGCAGGGTGACAGACGAGTGCGAGCCACGACAGAGGCCAGGTCATCTCGGAGGAGACGAGTTGGAGCCATGGATCAGTGTGGAGCCGTGGCGTTATCTTTGAGTTTTTTGGTGCGTTTCCTTGAGAGAGTCGGTACGTTACATTAAGTTTTGCCTGGAACAGCATTAGAAAGTGAAGAATTGATGAAGTAGCCGAGCTGTATGTGCAAGGGAAGCTTGTTTAAAATATGGTTACGTATATAGGAATGTCTGTAAATAAATTGAGAGAAATAGTTTAGCTTATAATATAACTTGCAATGACGCCAGGTTCGTATAGACTATTTTCATTAGATGTGATGTACATTTATTTGTGGTAATCCATATTGACTATTGAAATAACTAAAAATTTTGCATCATTTAATGGTAGCCTGTTATTGTAAGTAAAGAAAAATATTGTACGTTCCCCATTAAAAAATGGTGGCGCCCACATAATAATAATAACAAAAAAAAAAGAATATCTGCTTTAGTTCAACACTTTTGTAACATTTGGCTTGACGATTGTCAATGGTGATTTTATTTCTTGCTTGTTTAGTTATAAGTTTGATTAGATTTATCTTGTTGAGTCTTAAATGTAATTTTTGAATAAACCTGTTTTGTAGTAAGTTTGTTTTTGGTGACAGACGTTATAGTTATTTTGAGAAAAAAAACAACAATTTCTTGCACATTTCATTCAAGATGGCCGCTCGGCATCCCTTCTCAAGATCTAAAACTTGAATTTTTCACCAGGGTCCCAACCTAATCAACATATATCAAAACCGTTTCTACCCCTCCTTTTGTAGGGCAAAAATTACTACTGACTGGATTATAAAGCGTAATGAGAAAACGAGGGACTCTAGCAATTAGACTAGCTGAAGCCTCGTGTTACAGGAAATCATCACGATACGATGTCAAGCGTTTCATTATTCGGTATAAAAAAAATGGTTCACCTAAATTTGGTTCGTTCGAAAAGATCTGGTTCAATTAGTTCGTATTCATTTACACTTATTAACAAAGTTGCCATCCTGAACTGATCCGTTCTCCGAACCAACATGTGATTTTATCCTCATGATCGTTTGATTTATTTTACCTGTTATTTCTCACTAAATATTGTTGGTGTTAAGTAAAAATGCATCATGGAAGCGCAGTTTCATTGTTTGGTTATCGCAATTCAAAATAGATGTAACACAAGGTATATGAGTAATACTCAACAGAGTATATAGACGATACTGAGGTACTGACACCTTTGCCAGACGTTCAAGCCAGGGTCACAATATAATTATTAACTCCTATACAGGACAAGTTTGTATAGATTTTAATTCCACGAAATAGGTGAACTACAGCTCGACCATTACATAATACCTTATGGAGAGTACATAATATGCACGTATCTATCAATCGATAAGAATGAGGCTTCAAGAAGATGATCTGAGTGCTAGACGTCCTGCCACTGGCTTTCGACTCATGAAGGGACAAAGTGTGAAATGATTGGTGTTAACAAAGGAACATTTCATTTGGGCCCCAAACCAATGGAAAAGATGAATTTGACTACCATTGATAGACATGGGTTGATGTGAGGAAGACCTGAAACTAGATTTGCATTGCAGTATCCGTCAGTTAGATGTGTATGTGATGGAGAAGTAACATGTTGTAGAAAATAATACTTTGAATGCTCAGAGATATGTGATGAACATCCTTTAACATTGTGTATTATTTCTCCTAATTTGTAGGTGAGGATTTTTCCAATACACTATAGTGCTCATCTTCACCAATTCATGAGCAGTACGAGAATACTTTGAAGAGATTGGAATTTAGGAAATGTATTAGATCGCACGTTTCCCGCATCTTCATCCCATTGATCATATATGTGATACACTTGGAAGAGAAGTACGACGCCGGTAATAAATAATGATACTTACAGAGAACTGAAAATTTCATAAATTCAGGTTTGAATAAAATTAGGTTTTTCGTCAATATGCGTCAATTCTTTTAGGTAGTGTAGACTCTCGATTGGTCACCATCGTTTAAATTAGAGTGGCCTTAATTATAATTAAACACATAAATTATTCTAACAGCTCACAGCAAATAAGATTAAAAATGTAAACCACGATCCATCGAAGCTAAATCTGCACCCATAGAGATCTGTACCATGTGCAGGTGCCCCAGTTGCCCACTCCTAGTTGCTGCTATGGGATAAAGATGTGTCTAAGATAATAAATTGGTGTAATCATATTGTTTGTTAATTACAGATTCTTGTATTATTTCTACTGACTAATGGAATAAAAAATATATAAAATTTTTAAAAAAGTACTTTTATTTTACAAGGTTAATAGAGTATAAATTTACGTATTTGTATATTTTGAAAGTGGAAAATAAAGTTTATTTTATAGATTGACGGATTGGAAACGGAGGCGGAAAGTTAAAATCAAATCAAATGTTATTTTTTAAACTTAAAATAGAAGTAGGTATGAATTCACAGTTCCCCCAACTAAGGTTGTCATACGATGTACCAATGGCCATCCTCGAATCAAGAATATCTATTACATTATTTACGGTTTTATCATTTTGGTTAGTTTACGTATAGAAAGTTGCTGGTTACAGACTAATAGACTAATACAATATACAGGGTGTTCTACCTAAGAGGGATTCTTCTGTAACTATGTAACTATAAAATTTATAAAAAAATGGTTTTAATAAAAGTTGTCTGGAATCATGTGGGCCATGTAGAGAAAATATTTTTAGCTTTACAGGGTATTCTATTTCGCGTGGGCGCTACATACCTTTGTTATTTTAAATGGAACATCCTGTATATTATTGCATTTCTGTATTGCTTGGTTAATATTAGGTAGAGTTTATTAAATATATATGGTGTAAAAAATCTTACCGTTTCTGAGATATTCAGTTGTTTTTGAAAAAAAATCACGATTTCAGCTATCTAAATGAGGCTAGATAGCATCTAAACCGTAAGAGTTAGTAATGTGCAGTTTTCACAGTTCGTTTTGGCATACATTAGTCTATCTTGTCATCTGTGAGCAAAACGTGTACGTTATTCAGACTCGGAAATACTGAGACCTACATTTAATAATCTTACGAGTTGAAAATGTTTTTTTTAAATGGAATGACCAGAAAAAATCAGGTTCTTTTCTGAAGTACGAAAAAAGTAGCTATATAACAGCGTCAATAAGGCCTGCAAACACTGTTTATTGCACTGTTTGACATACAAAGCAAATTAAATGTCACTATAGTTTTGATTAACGTTGACGTTGTAGTTATTTTGCTAAGTGGAGAGTAAAAGTTTATTATAATATATTCAAAATGTCGCTGACCCAGGAAGAAATGATTGATATGATTTTTGTCCTCGGTGAGTGCGAAAGAAATCCGTTATTGGCATCACGAATTTATGCACAGCGCTATCCAGACAGACCACATCCACGGCGTAAAGCCTTTCAACTAGTGCTTGATAGGTTTTTAATTACTGGTAATATTCAACATACAAAACGAAATCGCCATAAAACTGTAGTTACGGAGGAAAATGAATTTTTGTGCTGGGGTGTATTCAGGAAAACCCGCAAATAAGTGTGCGACAAATTAGTCACACAACGGGTATTAGTACAACGTCGATACATAGGATTTTAAAAAAGCACAGTTATCATCCTTATCGCATCCAGTTACACCAAGAGTTGCTAGAAGTAGACTTTCAGAGGAGACTGGAGTTTTGTCAGTGGGCACTTGAGATGTTAACTCAAGATGATGATTTTTTAAACGGGTCATGTTCTCCCATGAGGCTACTTTTCATAAAAATGGTTTCGTTAATCGTCATAATTGCCATCATTATGACACAGTTAATCCTCACCAATTCCGGACTACTCATAGCCAACACAGATGGTCTTTGAACGCTAGGGGAGCTATTTTGGGAACCCATATCATTGGATCATTCTTTTTGACCAGCATCTAACTGAAGCAGTTTATTTAAACTTTTTAACAAACACTCTAGAAGATTTGTTAGGCGACATTCCTTTAGCTACACTTCGAAGAATGTGGATGCAACATGATGGTGCTCCACCTCACAATGCCGCTGCGGTTCGTCAGTTTTTACACGAAACTTTTCCCAACAGATGGATTGGGCGCGGGAGACCAGTGAGTTAGCTTTCAAGGTGTCCAGATATGACAAGTTGCGACTTCTTTTTATGGGGATTTATAAAAAGTAAAGTTTACGTTACACCACCAACTACCGCGGAAGATATGCAGCAGCGCATTACAGTAGTATTTCAAGAAATTACGCCACACATACTGACCAATGTTGAACAGTCTTTTAAAAACCGAATTTGAAACATGCCAGTAAATATTGACACTGTCAGTCCCAAGCCTGATAAAATGTGAGGGAAAAGTTGTTTTGCAAGGCCTTATTGACGCTGTTACATAGCTACTTTTTCGGACTTTAGAAAATAACCTGATTTTTCTGGAAAACTGTTAGAGATAAGTATAGATAACCTTATATCAGTCGAAAGGGCATTTAATTTTGAATTCACTCATGACAATTAATATGGGTTATTCTATTTGAAAAAAAAAAAATTTTCAACTCGTAAGATTATTAAATGTAGGTCTCAGTATTTCCGAGACTGAATAACGTACACGTTTTGCTCACAGATGACAAGATAGAGTAATTTATGCCAAAACGAACTGTGAAACTGGACGTTTCTAACTCTTACGGTTTAGATGCTATCTAGCCTCATTTAGAGAGCTGAAATCGTGATTTTTTTCAAAAACAACTGAATATCTCGAAAACGGTAAGATTTAAACACCATGTCCATTTAATAAACTCTACCTAATATTAACCAAGGAATTCAAAAATGCAATAACATACATGGTGTTCCATTTAAAATAACAAAGTTATGTAGCGCCCACGCGAAATGGAACACCCTGTAAAGCTAAAAATATTTTTCCTTACATGGCCCACATGATTCCAGACAACTTTTATTAACACCATTTTTTTATAAATTTTACAGTTACATAGTTACAGAAAAATCCCTCTTAGGTGGAACACCCTGTATAAGAATCAGAAAACCTGAATAATAAATGAAAATTATGATCATATTATATGTATACATATTACCTGTTTTTTCTCATGTGTAGGATTATGCCTTAATCAGGATCATCGTATGTACTTTGAAACATATCAATTTCGAGGAAATTAACACTTCCTGCGATAGTGATTCTTTAGGTATTTTCAGCAATATTCGGAAAGAATTGATCAATGGATAGTTTGTTACCTATAACAAGTGTATTAAATCTTCCATTATTTGTTAGTTCGAGATATTTTTCGAGTATTATGTTCTCTGAATCTTTTCGGATCTTTATGGCGGAATTCTTGAGCCTCCTCAGACATTATTCCTATATGCAGTATAGAAGATTTAATGATTTCCAATCCATGGATTAGTACTTTTTGTATTGGCATATAATACCAGTTATATTTTTCTATGTACAATTTTGCAATATCAAAAGCATACATTTTGAATTTTTCCAAATTTACACCAAATCCACACGAAATTATGCGTAGGAGAATTCCTAACTTTTCGATAAGGACTTCATATCCACTGGTTATTTGAGAAGACAAATGAGGATTAGAAAACTTTCTGGCTGTATTACCATCATTTGTCGTTCCAAATCCAGGTTTTGGTACGTCTACTAAAAAGGCGTATTTCTGTTCTCAATTTTTCCGGATCTACTTTTTTCGTAAATTGACTCCTTCTGAAACCTCTTATTTTAATTTTCAAAGTTTTTACTTCTAGACGATAGGAAATATGTAATAAGCATTCCATTATTTTAATCCAGGCATGTAAACTTGACATATCTAATTTGAAGGCTTGCTGATCATCTAATCGCATTCAATGAGTATCTAGTGAATTCGTTTGACTAGGAGTTGCCCCACATATATAACAAGGCACAGAAACCGATATTATGAGTCCAAATTCAAAAAACACCATCTGACAGGTCTTTTGACGTAAAGTTACAACCTCTGAGCTTATTTTTTCAGTATCGTACTGTATAACTAATAGTTTATTTTATATAACCAACAATTATTTATGAAGTAGTAAACCCAACATTAAGTAAAAACTCTAGAGAGTTTCGCTAGTCCATAATAATCTAATACATTTAAAAGAAAGATTAACTGAAAATGTTTTTTCTGGTCTAATGCCAATCTTATGAGTCACATTGATAGTTTCCATCATTTTCAAAGATAATCGATTGAATTATAAATCCTCATTCCGGAAGTAGGATTTCGGTATAATATTTAAGATAATTTTTAGGTAAAATCATTTTTACAAACATTTTAGATATTTTATCATCTTTTAGTATAAATTTGCATTTTGTTTCACAAAGGTACATATCTACAATTCATTTTCTCTGCTGACAATACAGATGCAATTAATTTTTCATAGTTTTCTAAATAATTGATTTTCTCGCGCTTTTATTCAGCCGTGTTTACTTTAATAATGCCCTTTGAATTTTGCTTTAAGCAAAACTGGAAAATCTCCATGATAAAATTTAAATCGGAAGTAAATATTACTTTCCGAAAGGATAATATAATTATCAATCTAAAATATTTTATCAGTATTTTATGTTCATGATTATACAGTGTGGAAATTAAATAACGCATAAATTCAGTAATTCCGTTGATATTAATTTTTTTGGAAAAAATCTCGAAGGGGTGTAGCGATTGTAACTTCAGCAAATATTTTTCAGTCTATTTTCAGTTTCTTATGTCATTTATTTTTTAAGTTATGACGTCATCGACTTTTTTTAAATGACAACCTATATTTTTTATTATTGATTTTGGTAGTAATTTTTATTCCGGTTCTGACCGTATAAAATTTTTAATATGTTATATTTGAAAAAATCGAGAAAAACAGTCTTAAAGTTCAAATAACAAAAATTCATTAAATTGGGATAAATTTCCAATCTAATGTTGCCGGTGTATCGCATTAACTTCAGTTCGATTTTTCAACTATTTGTTTAATTTCAAAATAAAAACGAATGTGCCGTCGATAACTTTTTTTTTTTTTTTTTGTTTTGTTGTTTTTTCGGTTCGTCGTTAAAAATTTTTCTTATGTTATGTTTGATCCAAAAACCGTCTAAATTATCAAAAATTCATAAATTGGAAAATTTATTATATTTAAATATTAAAAAATCGAACTTGTGTACATGGCAACTAGATAAATTTTCCCAATTTAATGAATTTTTGTTATTTGAACTTTAAGACTGTTTTTCTCGATTTTTTTCAAATATATATATTGAAAATTTTATACGGTCAGAACCGGAATAAAACTACTACCAAAATCAATAATAAAAAATATAGGTTGTCATTTAAAAAAAAAGTCGATGACGTCATAACTTAAAAAATAAATGACATAAGAAACTGAAAATTTTAAAATCATGGGGGGGGGGGAAAAAAAGGAAAAAAAAAAAAAATTTTAAAAAAAAAAAAAAAAAAAAAAGAGGGGGTAAAAAAGTTAAAATAAAAAAAATTTTTAAATTAGAAATCGTTATTTTTTTTTTCAATATTATAATAAAAAAACTCCTTATCTTTCCTTCTAAGCTAGATAATAATTTTTATTTGACTCTTAAGACTGGAAGTTTTTCTCGAATGTTGAAAATCGCTAGTACCTCGCAACTAGATAATTTTTCCCAATTTATATTTTTATTTGATATTATATAATCATTCGGAACCGGAATAAAACTCTACCAAAATCAATAATTAAAATATAGGTAACATAATTTAATAATCAAATATACATATTTAAAATTTCAAAAATTAATATCAACGGAATTACTGAATTTATGCGTTACTTAATTTCCACACTGTATATTTTAGATATGAATATTGAATAGGCAAAAATATTTTTCAATAACCCATGACACTTTTAGTGCAGAGGTGTATTTAATATTACCCATTAAATAATTTGTGGGATGGTGACAATTCTAAAGTTGGGAATCGAATACAAATTCGAATATTTGAGTAGTTAAATTCGAATTAATTCTAATTCAAATATACGATTATTCGAATATATTCGTTTATTCGAAAATTCGAATATAGTCAAATAACCGAATATATTCGAATATTCGAGTATACAAATATGTATTCCATTATAGTAATAGTAGCTGTAGTTTGTGTAGTTTGTTTATGTAGATTACGTATTAATTATTAAATCATTTTCTATGTGACCAATTCCCGCAAGTTTTATTTGAATTTTTTTGTTGTTCAAAATTTAAACCACAATAATTTTTAATAACCGTAATAAAAAAATGCACTAAAAAATTCTAATATTTCTTTTGAAAGAATATTCGAATACTAAAATCTGGAAAATTCCCAGTATTACTTAATTCCCCAAGATAATGCAAAGAAACCATTACATATTAATTAAAAACTACACTGTGTGATACTACACTGTAACACCCTGTAATTCATAAAGAATTTATGTTACAGCTACACTCCTGTCAAAAATTACACACACTGGAATATTTCAAATGCTTACCAGCAACAAAATTGACAAACATAACAAATTTTTTATTTACCTTCACTGTGGCAACCATAAAAATGCTATTTTTTTTGTAAGAAATTAACATTCAGCTAATGTCATATTTATTTACATTTTTATATTTATTTAACAACTGATACGGAATATAGGATTGATAGGGGAAGGTTTTTTATTTATAAAGTATAATTAACTGTTTTTAGCTGTTGATTATGTTGTTTGATTGCCATTTTCTCTTTCATGCTGATGTATTATAAAACATTTACTTATTCTTTTATTTTAAAACAATGATTTAGTGGTCTATTATCACTGGCAAAAGTAGGCATATACATTACATAAGATATCGATTGTTTTTTCAATAAATTATAAATCCGTATGTTAATTCCTGTTTTTTATTTGGTTACAGGCCACGTTAGCGATCCTAGATAAGCTCGACATAGACGCGGAACGGCCGAGTGATGAAGAGGTGGCAAGAATGTTCGGATACGAAGAGGCGTATTACGCAGGAACCCTTACCAGGTGGCAAAAGCTTAAGCCTAAAATTTGGGCACTTTTTTGATGAACCCTATTCCTCCTCATCGGCCAAGGTACCCCCGCTCAATGTTCAACACCGAAATGTGATTATAACTTTGACTAACTTACTTACACTTAGTGTAGATAAGTAGTTAGCACTAGTAGCTTTTATTAATAGAAAATGTAGACCGCTAACAAATGAGGAAGTCTTCAAAAAAATTCTATCGAGGTTAAACTTACAACTTAAAAACTGGAAAAAATATTTGCTGATTATAACTCCGTAGCTGACACTGGTTGAATTAGTAGCATACAAATTTAGAAACAGGCTTAAAAACGAAATTAACAATTTCGTTTTAGTCTTTACTACGTAAAAACCAGTAAATAACGTACAACACTTAAAAAATTGCATTATGTATAATTATTGCAAGGGGAATGTGAATGCGGTAAATATCATACCGGTGAATCATCCAGATCTTTCAACATTCGGATCGCTCAATACAAGATAATTTAAAAAGTCAACAATATGCGAACACGCGTGAAATAAAAACTATATTATTAAACGGGATTTTGAAAAAATTTTGGAAAAATAAAACAACACAAAAAAGAAACCTTAATGAATTCTTTATTATTTTATTAAACGGCGATAAATGTAGTAATTATTCTGTTAATTTTTGTAGCAACTGGTTAACAAATCTTAGATGCGTTCACATGTCTGTAGAAATATGAACAGAAAATTTTTATGTTTGGCATTGACTCAAGTACTACAAAAGAAATTTTGGTAATTTCTACACTATTCTACTAATTTATCTAACATCGGCCTATTTTCGCTACGATGACTAATCACCAACGCTGGAGATGTTAACCAGTGTTTGTGTAGGCACCCTTAATCTAACAAATTTTTCGAACCCCACTTTGTCGTGGGGAAAGGATCTTTAACTTGTGCACATCGCAGACAAACGGAACTCAGTTTTACATCTCATCCGAAAGATGGTGGAAAGATGGAAAGATGATGCTCATCCAATATCCCATCGACTTAGCCGGCATGGGCTG